>CAUYLG010010911.1:0-33354 GCA_963573385.1 Cacajao melanocephalus | reverse complement strand
CCAGTCTATCATCGATGGGCATTTGGGTTGGTTCCAGGTCTTTGCTATTGTAAACAGTGCTGCAGTGAACATTCGTGTGCATGTGTCCTTATAGTAGAACGATTTATAATCCTTTGGATATATACCCAGTAATGAGATTGCTAGGTCAAATGGAATTTCTATTTCTAGGTCCTTAAGGAATCGCCACACTGTCTTCCACAATGGTTGAACTAATTTACACTCCCACCAACAGTGTAAAAGTGTTCCTATTTCTCCACATCCTCTACAGCATCTGTTGTCTCCTGATTAATGATCGCCATTCTAACTGGCATGAGATGATATCTCAATGTAGTTTTGATTTGCATTTCTCTAATGACCAGTGATGATGAGCATTTTTTCATATGTTTGTTGGCCTCATGTATGTCTTCTTTTGTAAAGTGTCTGTTCATATCCTTCGCCCACTTTTGAATGGGCTTATTTGTTTTTTCCTTGTAAATCTGTTTTAGTTCTTTGTAGATTCTGGATATTAGCCCTTTATCAGGTGGGGAGATTGCAAAAATTTTTTCCCATTCTGTTGGTTGCCAGTTCACTCTAATGATTGTTTCTTTTGCTGTGCAGAAGCTGTGGAGTTTGATTAGGTCCCATTTGTCTATTTTGGCTTTTATTGCCAATGCTTTTGGTGTTTTGGTCATGAAGTCCTTGCCTACACCTATGTCCGGAATGGTTTTGCCTAGGTTTTCTTCTAGGGTTTTTATGGTGCTAGGTCTTATGTTTAAGTCTTTAATCCATCTGGAGTTAATTTTAGTGTAAGGTGTCAGGAAGGGGTTCAGTTTCTGCTTTCTGCACATGGCTAGCCAGTTTTCCCAACACCATTTATTAAACAGGGAATCCTTTCCCCATTGCTTGTTTTTGTCAGGTTTGTCAAAAATTGGATGGTTGTAGATATGTTGTGTTGCCTCCGAGGCCTCTGTTCTGGTCCATTGGTCTATATTTCTGTTTTGGTACCAGTACCATGCTGTTTTGATTACTGTAGTCTTGTAGTATAGTTTGAAGTCTGGTAGTGTGATGCCTCCCACTTTGTTCTTTTTGCTTAGAATTGACTTGGCTATGCAGGCTCTGTTTTGGTTCCATATGAAGTTTAAGGTGGTTTTTTCCAGCTCTGTGAAGAAGGTTATTGGTATATTATAAACCTATAATATCTGCTTCTGTCTACATATCTGTATGTTTATATATGTTATGTGTATGTGATATTTGACTTCCAAAATATATTAAAGAATTCTAAATAATTGGCTTGAAGAAAGTAAGCACTCGAATCAAATCTTTTATCAGAAAAGTAGAAACTAACTCAATTGCTGTATAGTCAATGCAACTTTAGTAATACTTTTAAAATAAAACTAGTTTCAAATTGGTAGCAAAATAAAAATAGAAATTTGGAATTGGCAGTATTACATGATTCAGACATTCTGCCTGGGCCGACTGGTCATACAGGTTTAGGCTATTTCTGCTAGATGTTTTAAGTTCATAAAACTGTTGTTTGATTTTTCTGTGAATTAAAGTTATAAGAGTTGACTGCTGAGCCCCGCTGAAAGTTTGCACACATATTAGTGTGCGCTGGTCTTTTTAAATAAGCTTCTGCACCCTAGGATCTAGAGAGGTGGATATGGTAATGCCTGGAATATGTCCTAGCATCTAGACCACCAGCACCAATCAGAATCAAGCCCAATACATTCTTAACCCCCTAGTCCCATCTTTGTCTCCTGGCTATGTTAGGAGTGGTTATATCCTACAGATCTGTCCTTTGTCTTATGCTCTATACTTGGATATAAATTGGAGACTCAGACAGGCTCTTTCCTTTATACACATCCTTGAGTACCATACGGATACTCAGGACACAGGAAAACTAAGGAAGATGTTAAGGGAAATGCCTATATCATCGTTTCAAAATTCTTTTCAATAATTTAAAATCTTAATATCATGTTATGTTAAATTAAGTAATAGATATAAAATGTCTGAGTCATTTCTGAGTATGTTAAAATGCTGAAACATTAATTATTATACATTCATTTACATTTACATACTTTGACACCTTAATTTTATATAGTATAGAAAAGTTCAATATGTTTAGACCTGTTAATTTTTTAAAAATGAGACTAAAATTATAAAATGGGTTTCATCTACAAATACTTGCATAAAACAGTTCAAAATGACTTACTTCCTAGGTTTTTATAAGAAAATTACGGTTACTAAGAATTTATATACATAATTAAAAGTACTATATATAAAAGAAACAATTCTATACACAAAGCATATAGAGAAAGTAATTTTTTTCCCCAAGGTAGAATGCCCCCTTAAAAGAAGTAAAGGGAAAAACCAAAGGTTAAAGCAAGTTGTAGAAGTTTTATGAAAGATTAATCTAATGAAAAATATGTTATGTGTGATCAAGTTGGCTGAAATGAAAAGAAAATTATTCACAATTTTTTCTAAAAATTGAACATTAATATCAAAAGCACACTGACAGAAGGCCAGAGTCTGGGCTCCTATGTTGGAAGAAAAAGATTTTCTCACAGCATTGATCTTTTCTTTAATAGAAGATTATAAAAGGTTTTTATTAACTTTTAGGTAACTGGCCTAGAAAACAGAGATTCTATTCTATGTTTCATGAAGATAGTTTCTTGTGCTTTGTGCCTTTAAACTCTGTTGTCACTTTGGTTTTAATTCATAATGACCTGTGATCCCCTTTTGATTAAATGCTTTAAAACTTTGATATTTGACAAGCTTCATAAAATTAAATTTGACATCCCAAAATCGAGTCTTTTTGACCCAAACTAATTTGGACATAATAGGAACTCCTGAAACCCAAGGGAGACATATTAGGGTTATTTGGTATGTTACAATTACACAGAAAGCATTATTTTAAAATGGTGTTTAATATTCTTTAAATTATATTTATATAAATGCATTATTAATACATTAATGCAATCCAAAATTGTATAATATTTTTAAATTCTGACATGTCTTGATATATGTTACGAGTCATAATTACAGTTATTATGTTAGGTCATTGTTTGCTACAGAAATTTAAACACATTTTCTGGTCAATTGTACTTTTAATCATGGCTACTCTTAGTTTTTGTCATCCACAGTTAATATACACAATTAAAACCACTACATGCAAAAGAAACAATTCTGTATGCAGAGAATATGAAGAAAGTAATATTTTTCATAAGGTAGAACGGGCCCCCAAAAAGTATAGGACAAAATCAAAGGTTTTTGTTTTCTACTGCATGTAAAAGGTATGTCTACACTATACTAAAGTCTATTAACTGTGCAGTGCTATTTTTTTTAAATGTAGACACCTTAATTTAAAAAATAATTTATTGATAAAAATGCTAACATCGTCTGAGACTTCAGTGAGTTTAATATTTTTGCTGGTGGATGGTCTGACCTCAATATTGATGACTGCTGAGTGATCAGAGTGATGACTGCTGAAGGCTGGGGCGGCTGTGGCAATCTTTGAAAATAAGACAAAAATAAAGTTTGCCACATCAACTGATTCTTTTATGAATGATTTCTCTGTAGTATGTGATACTGTGTGATAGTATTTTACTCAAGGTAAAACTTCTTTCAAAATTGGAGTCAGTTCTCTCAAACCATGCCACTAGTTTATCAACTAATTTAATGGAATATTCTAAATCCTTTGTTGCCATTTCAACAATGTTCACAGGATCTTCACCAAGAGTAGCTTTCATTTCAAGTAACCAAATTGTTTGGGCATCCATAAGAAGCAACTATTCACTTGTTTAATTTTTATTGTGAGATTGCAGTAATTCGGTTATAATTTCAGGCTTCATTTCTAATTCTAGTTTTCTTGTTATTTCTACCACATCTGCCATTACTTATTTCCTCCACTAGAGTCTTGAATCCCCAAGTCATCCATGAGGGTTGAAATAAACTTCCAAACTCCTGTTAATGTGGATATTTTGACCTCCTCCCATAAATCATAGATCACAGATGTTCTTAATGGTATCTAGAATGACGAATCCTTTTCAAAAGTTTACTTTGTCCAGATGCATCAGAGAAATCACTATCTATAATAGGTATAGCCTTGCAAAATATATGTGTTTAATAATAATATTGAAAATTGAAATTACCCCTTGATCAATGGCTGCAGAATGGATATTGTGTTAGCAGGCATACAAACAACAATAATCTTCTTGTTCATCTCTATTGGAGCTTGGATAACCAGGTGAATTTTCTATAAGCAGCAATATTTTGAAAGATGTCTATTTTTCTGAGCAGTAAGTTTCATCAGTAGACTTAAAGTATTCAATAAACCATGCTATAAACAGATGTGCTGTCATCCAGGTTTTGTTGTTTCACTTATAGAGCACGAGAAGGGTAGATTTAGCATAATTCTAAAGTGACCTAAGGTTTTCAGAATCACAAATAAGCACTGACTTTAACTTAAAGTCACCAGCTGCATTAGCCCCTTGCAAAAGAGTCAGTCTGTCCTTTAAATGTTACAGAGATGTCTTCCTTTCTTAAACCTCATGAAACTACCTCTGCTAGCTTCATACTTCTCTTCTGTGGGTTTTTCACTTCTCTCAACTTTCACATAATTGAAAAGAGTTAGGAGTTTGCTCTGGATTAGGCTTTGGCTTATGAAAATGTTGTGGCTGATTTGCTTTTCTATTCAGACCACTAAATACTTTTCCATATCAGCAATAAGCCTGTTTTGCTTTCTTATATAAGGTGTCTTTATTTCCTTCTAGAACTTTTCCTTTGCATCCACACTGGCAAAATATTTCGCATAGGAGCCCTAGAATTTAGCCTCTCTGCTTTTGACATGTCTTCTTAACTGAGCTTAATCATTTCTAGCTTTTGATTTAACTTGAAAAACTTGAAACTGTTGCTTCACTTGAACATGTAGCAACCAATGTAGGGCTATTACTTGGCCTAATTTCAATATGATTATATTTCATGGAATAGAAACACCTGAAGAGAGGAAGAGAGATGGGAAAATGACTGGTCAGTGGAGCAGTCAGCATACATACAACATTGATTAACCTTGACATCTTACATGGGTGCCATTTGTAGCACTCCAAAATAATTGTAATGTTAACATCAAGATCACCGATCATGGATCATCATAACATATATATTAATAATATGAAGTTTAAAATATCGCAAGAATTATCAAAATGTGACACAGAGATACTAAAGAAGCAAATGCTGTTGGAAAGAAATGGCATAGACAGACTTGGTTGAAGTAGCGTTGCCACATATCTTAATTTTTAAAAAGCACAATATCTGCAAAGAGCAGTAAAGCAAAGTACAATAAAGAGAGATGCCACTGTATATCACTTACGTGCAACTATCACTATATGTCTAATACATAATAGGTAATATTTAGGGCTCTAGAACTCAGCCATTGCATGAAAGAGCCATAGACAATGTCAACTAATTGGTGTGGCTTTGTTTCAATAAAACTATTTATAAAAACAGACTGTGAGGTATATATACAAATTTGTGTCACATATATATCACCTATTATAGGATAGCATTATTTTAGGCACTGTGGATGCAGCAATGACAATTTTAAATGATGATCAGTGATATAATTACTGGTTTATATGGAAGGCTGGGAAGTGGTTGCCATTTTCCACAAGATGGCCATGCAAGATCTCACGGAAAGTGTGACATTTTACCAAAATCTAGCAAAGGAAAGCCAGTCAGGCTTTCTATGAGAATCCAGGATACAGGCAGAGGAAAGGGCAGGTAAGGAGATCCTAAGGCATGAGTATGGCTAGAGTATCATTGGAAGAGCATGGATGCCAGCATAGTTGGGGTTTAGAGAGTGAAGGGAGTATAGAGATGTAATTATGAGGGGCCATAATGGACATTTTTAAGAATTATGAGTTTTATTCTGATTAAGAAAGAAAATCCCTAGAGGGATTGAACTTGTATGATTGTTTATTGCATGTATATTTCAGACATGTGCCTCTTTTCTGTTACCTTATTACATTGGCAGATATGCTTTATGATTCTTTCACATTGATCTCCCATGCGCATGACACATACATTCGCTTTTCTTTATCTACTAACCCAGCACTTTGCCAAGTATTTAACAATTCGTTATCAAAAGCTCACAAATATGCAAGATATCCTGCCTATTTTTCTTCACAAGATGACTGCCACTTTTATATTATTATACACACTCTTTATTTTTATATATTTACGATGCTCATATGTAGTCATGGCAAACTTTAAATAGGTTTACACATTATTTGTTGATATCTTCTCATTTGGTAAGTTTATTTTTATGAAAGACTATAGAACACAATATTCAGAATACTCTAGAAATAAATTCTAGCATACTTTCAAGATTTAAAAGTCAACTTGAATATCATACACATCATTCCATTGAGCATATATAGTCCATTTATAATGAAGGTCACATTTTAATGTCTGATGTATAAAGGAAAAAATTCAGAGTATTTTCTATTCCCAATGTTATCATATTTTTTAATGTAGTTATTTGGATGCTGTAATTTTACATTGTTGAGGGAGATTATTTGTCAAAGTAGTTTTCTTGTTTGTTTCTCTTTACAGAACTTTTCTTGTTATTTTCCATTTTATTAATCACATTTGGCTTAAGAATTTGGAATCTTGTTTTCTACGATTTGACATATTATGCCTACATATTTCTGCTTTAAACATCATAAAACAATATATTCTAACATTTCTCTAGTCCTCATTTTCATTCTGATTTGTTGATAGATAAAAACTGTTATGTCAAACCTATGGTGAAGGGTGTTCTTTCTAGAAACATTGAATGTTGAGAATTACCAGAACTATCTCGTGTTTCTTCTATGTATTTTCACATTGCCTAGCTCCATATCAATTTAATAAATTAACATAGTTATTTTAAATATTTAAGTAAAAATTGTAAAAATCATTAAAATGCAATAAGAATCCATTTAAAAAGTTAAAAATAGCTATTCTAGAGAAATTATAGTTTAATGAAAGCCAAGCCAAATAAAGCTGCCATTGTGCATGATCATTAAATTGGATGCAATACTAACACTGACCCCATTAAGTTGTTGTAGGGATTAAAGTTATTTCATCATAGAGAATGCACAGCATAATGCAAGCCAAATATTTGATAATATCAGTGTGATGATGATGATAAAAGCATAACAAATAAAAATCAGAAATCTTGTAAGTAAAAACAGAGGTTGCTCTTTAGGCCATTGCTTGTTGTTAGTTTTTAAACAATTTTGGTATGAATTTATAACTTCTTAATCTATGTCCTAAGGATGATTCTAATAATTTTATAGGGAGCTGCCAAAAATTAATTACATTCTGTTGATTATTGTCAATAAGAACAGAGAGCGTTTCTGATTTTCCCAGGGAAATTATGCTAATTAGAAATGTCTGAATTTGTGCATGTCCTGAGATTAATTTATTCATCATAATCAGTTAATCTCTATTCTTTACATAATTTGATAGCTTCTGGTAGAGAGAAAAACCCATTAGTTCTCTAAGAATGAAGAAGAATACTATAGCTGACACTAGCAAAACCTGAAAGTCAGTTCAAGACCTTCTTAGCATATAGCATCCATAATTGCATACTGATTAATGCTGCTATCATTATTGTCCCAAGTAAGAGAAGACTTCAAGAAATATTAGGAAATTGACTCTGAAAAAGTACAATGGACTCATTTATAGGCAGTATTTTTTTATTTTATGAATTATTCAGAAACTAATATTAGTAGAGCTATACTTTATAAAAAGATTCAATCTCTGCTACTTTCCTTATGCAGCCTAACAAGCTAGATCACTGCATAATATCTCTGAATTAGATACCGTTACTATTGTATTATTTTGATTCTTTAACAGAGAAGAAGGAACTCATACATTAGAAAGGTGAAAAATTTGATCAGTTGGCAATATACAGTTAAAGAGTAAGTATAAGCAGGAAGAATGCAATTGACTTCATAAACGATCATTATTTTAATAGAATATCCATTATCCCAGGAGGGGGTGAGAGCCAGTGTCATTTAATTCTAAACCTCTTTTTGTTAACAACTAAAATAATTTAAAAATTCCTCTCCCAGAATTTCATTAAAAGAACCACTCAAGGGCTGGACATGGTGGATCACACCTGTAATCCCAGCACTTTGGGAGGCCGAGGCCAGCAGATCACCAGGTTATGAGATCAGACAGCAAAATCATTCTGGCTAACACGGTGAAACCCTGTCTCTACTAAAAATACAAAAAATTAGCCAGGCATGGTGGCATGTGCCTATAGTCCCAGGTACTCTGGAGGCGGAGGCAGGAGAATCACTTGAACCTGGGAGGCAGAGGTTGCAGAGCCAAGTTTGTGCTACTGGACTCCAGCCTGGGTGACAGAGCGAGACTCTGTCTCAAATAAACAAACAAACAAAAAAGAACCACTGAAATGTGTATTTCAGGGAAAAAAACAAACAAAAAAAAAACCCCAAAAAACTAGCCCAGAAGTATGTACTGAAAGGCAAGAAGAAGAAATATTCTTGATAACCTAGGTAATAAGCATAGTATTCCATAGTTTTTTAACTCTCTTGCTCCCTTCCTCCCTATCCACTTCACTAGTCTCCAGGGTCTATTACTGGCATCTTTATGTTCATGAATACTCAATATCTAGGTCCTACTTATAAGTGAGAATATGCAATATTTGGTTTTCTGTTCCTAAGTAAATTTGCTTAGGACAATGGCCTCCAGTTGTATCCATGTGGGATAGTGTCTCATTGTGGTTTTGATGAATATTTCTCTAATGATTACTGATTTGGAGCATTTTTTCTTTCTTTTTTTTTTTTTTTGCCCCTCATATGTCTTCTTTAGAGAAGTACATATTTATGGTTTTTAAATGCTTTTTAATGGGGTTATTTGCTTTTTGCTTGTTGAATTAAGATTCTTATAGATTTTGGATATTTGATCTTTGACAAATTATAATTTATGAATATTTTCTCCATTCTGTAAGTTGTCTCTTTATTCTGTTGATAGTTGCATTTGCTGTGTGGAGCTCTTTAGTTTAATTATGCCTCACTTGTCAATGTTTGTTTCTGTTGCAACTACATTTGAGGACTTAGTCATAAATTCTGTCCCAAGACTGACGTCCAGAATGTTGTTTCCTATGTTTTCTTCTAGGATTCTTATAATCTGAGGTCTTACATATGAATCTTTCTTAATGCATCTTGAATTAATTTTTTGCATATGGTGAAATGGAATCCAGTTTTATTTTGCATATGGTCAGCCAGCTATTCCAGCACCATTAGTTGCATAGGGAATCCTTTCCCCATTGCTTATTTGAATCAACTTTGTTGAATATCAGATGGCTGTAGGTATGAGGCTTTATTTAAGAGTTCTTTTTTCTGTTCCGTTGGTCTATGTGCCCTCTTCTAAGGTATCTAATCTTTTATACATTTTGATATATTTATAGAGTTACCGTGTGAATAGCTCTCCTTCTATATTAATCTAACTATGTATATTTTCCCTATTTCTTGAAGTGACTTTAGATTTTAAAAAATACTACTTTAGCCGCTGCACTTGTAATCCTACCTACATGGGAGGCTGAGGTGGGTTGACTGCTTGAGATCAGGAGTTTGAGATCAGCCTGGGCAGTATAGCAAGATGCTCAGTCTCTAAAACAAACAAACAGTAAACCTAGGTAAGTATGGTGACTTGAGAACATAGTCCCAGCTACTCAAGAGACTGATGAAGGAGGATTGATTGAACACAGGAGTTTGAGGCAGTAGTGAGCTATAATCATGCCACAGCATTCCAGCCTGGGTGACAGAGTTAGACCTTTTCTCTACAAAATAAAAAATATATAAATACATTGCTATATATTATGGAATATTAATTCATTAAAAGATTTAAGTATAGGCCAAATATCTCTCCTATCTCCTCTCTCTCCCTCTCTCTTTCTGTCTCTCTCTCTCTCGCACACACACACACACACACAAACACACACACAGGCTCAGAGACTGTGATTAGGATAAGAGAATGAGGGAGAAATAAGAGGTGAGTTACAAACAAATTATGCAGATACTTGAATGCAGAATACACTTGAAAATATATTTAGCAGTTTTAATTATATAAGAAGTATTAAATTTACATTATTATTCTCTAAAAACAAAACTAGATATACACACTTCAATATGGTGACTATTTTCAAATTTCAAAAGTTAATCATCAGATTTGTAGATGATTATGTATCACCTAGGCACAATACAGTCAATATATAATCTGTGTAAAAGTCAGAACAAAACTTCAATTCTACCAATACTTAAGAAGACTACCGGAGGGGCGCGGTGGCTCACACCTGTAATCCCAGCACTTTGGAAGGCCGAGGCAGGTGGATCACGAGACCATCTAAGACCATCCTGGAAAACATGGTGAAATCCTGTCTCTACTAAAAATGCAAAAATTAGTTGGGTGTGGTGGCACATGCCTGTATTCCCAGCTACTCAGGAGGCGAAGGCACAGGAATTGCTTGAACCCAGGAGACGGAGGTTACAGATAGTGAGCAGAGATCGCGCCACTGTACTCAAGCCTGGTGACAGAGTGAGACTCCATCTCAGAAAAAAAATAAAGAAAACAACTATGTCAAATATACTTTATACATAGATATGAATAATGCATAACAAGTGGATTTCAAATACTTAAGTGATGAGGCCAAATTTTGTCAAAGATAGTAGACATTTAACATCAACCATAATGTGTCAAATATCTTGGAAAATTTAATAGAGGATTTCTGATGTGTAAGTCTGCATGTTGGCAAAATCTAGAACACTTCGCACACAGTCACTAAAATAAATACATTGAAAATGTTTCATATTTCAAACAAGATGTTATTCAGGGAATGGCGAGGCTGTAAGGTGACAGCAGTGGACAATGTTAACATACGCTAAATTCTGTCAAAATGTAACAGTCTAAATTCGGGAAATTAAAAAAAATTATCTTTCTATCAAGTGAATTCCTGCCATTTCCGGTCATTGTCACCTCAGATTCCTGGTCAAACTAGAAATAGAATATTGTATATGATGTTGGGACAAAAATTGTCCACAAAAAGTATCCACACAACTCTATGCCCATGTATGTACTAACACACTTGTCCCATGTTTATTGTATTTGTTAAACATTATTGTGCACCTCCTTTATGTGAAGAAAAGTATTCAGCATTGGTGGTTGTATAGTACAAGAGTAAGATAATCTCAGACATGGGGACTCACAGCCTAATGGCATAAAGACATGAAGCATATTCTGATGATGCAACATTATATTTTTTAAAAACAAGATTATGGCTGCTATAACAGCCAAAGGATGAGATGTAATTAACTAGGCATGGAGGAGACTTGGGAAACTTGGATAGAAGTACCATTTTAAGTAGATAAAAATAATAGATACAAGTTTGTCAGGTAAGGTTCTATAAAGATCTCTTCTCTCTCCTCTCCTCTCTCTTTCTCTCTCTTGCTCTCTCTCTCTCTCTCTCACACACACACACACATGCTCAGAGACCATGATTAGAATGAGAGAGAAATAAGAGGTGAGTTACAAAGTATGCAGATACTTCAACGCAGTGTTTGGACTCTATTCTGTGAGTGTTGGTTATTCATTGACAAATTTCTTATGCAGGGACCGTTGTGATTAAAAGTGTTTCAGAAAGGTCATGTTAGAAAGGTACAGACCTAGCTTTGAGAATGATGAATTTAAGACAGAAAAATGGATACAGAGATTCCGTCTCCTTCACTGTTTCTGTCAGAGTCAATGGTATGATCTTCCATGCGCTATCTCAAACCTGCTAGACGTTTTGTCTCTTCTCTCTCATTTAAGCCACCGCCAAGTGCTGTCTTATCTATGCACTGAAGTCCAAATTCTCTGTAGCCGTATAGAGATGATGAGTATTTCTCACTTGTGTTACAGGAACAATCGTCTCATTAAGCCTCATGTCTTCATTCTTGACTTCTCCTTTCTCTGGAATTCCTTCTCCTATATGACCATAGAGATGTTGCTAAAATATAAATCTTCACTGAAGAAAATTTATTAATATTTTTCTATTATACTTAGAACAAAGACAAAATCTGTGCCATTTCATAGAAGGGCCTTAATGATCTGGTGCTTACATAACTTTCCTGCCTTAGATCTTTACTTCCCTTTGCTCCCTTAGGTTATCTCTTTTGTTTCCTAATACCACAGAAATTTTTATATTGTAGTCAATGTGGTATTTTTAATCACCTGTCTAAACTATTATAGAAAACAACTAACTTCGGAGTAAAAGGACACTTCTATAGAGTTGTATCCCAGCACCTAACAAAATTAATGGAAGGCAAAAGTATATATTAGAAAATATTCATTATAGAGTTTATTTGGATTCTAGGAAAGGGAAAAAATGATTGTCTATACTAAGTTAAAATATGGAAAATAACAATTTGAAAAATGTTTATGAATATTGTGGTTCAAGATTTAGTGATTAAGATGATTTCAATGTTTCCAGATTATTCAATTGAGTGAATCATAATTCCATTAAGTAACATGGTTTTCTTTAGAAAGCAGTATTTTGGAGCAAGCTTCAGGCAAACCAAGGCAAGGTAGTAATGGTGTCATGAGGATATTATGTAAGGACACGTTCAGAGGAGTGTGGATGTACTTTATTTGGGCTTTACAAAAAACTCTTTAACATTATTTTAATTTTATAGAACATGAATCTTAGAGTGCTTAATTAAGGGTTTGATCTGGGATAAGAAATCAGTTCTTTCCAACTTCAAGGTCTGTACTCTTAATCATGAGTCTGCATTGCCTACAAGTAATAAAAGAGGGAAGAAATTTTTTTTTAATGCCTGAAAGTCTTAGAAGTAAGTTTAAAGAAGAGCTGGTTCTATACAATATACAGAAAGATAAATTTAAGACTTAAGTGGAAGGCCAAAATCGAATAAGAAATCAAGATTCTATAAATAATAACATGAATAAATGTCATTTCAGAGATGCTTAGCCCTGAACTACACCCTGGTAAGAATGGGCATCTATTCCTTATGAAAGAAGTCACTATGAATATAATTTAGGCCTCCAAAGAGATCTTTTCTGAGAGAAATCAACAGGAGTATTAATCAGAAGCTAAAGACAGGTATTACTATCACCCAATGTTATCTGTAAAAGGCGCATGTAGAGTCTGCCCAGGAGAAGATGCTGATTGAAAATTCTCTCTGTCTATGTATGAGCAATTTTATATAGTTGACTCCCTCTTGTGATAGATTTTTCTTAGAAGAAAGAATAGATCAAAACAAATAAAAAAGTAATACAAAGACTGAGGAGGTTTCACAAACATGTCAAGTAATTTATGGCAGGCTTAAATTGGAGCTTAGTCAGAGTGTTACCAGTAAAGGGTTTCCAGGTTCTTGGCATCTTGAACAAAGAATTGGACAAAACACACAAAAGATGTAAGGAAGAAATGAAGGGATTTATTGAAAATTAACGTACACTTCACAGTGTGGGAGCAAGCCTGAGCATAGGAGCTCAAGGGCCTTGTGACAGAATTTGAGGAGTTTAAATACCTTCCATGGGTTTCCATTGGTTACTTGTTGTATACCCTATGTAAATGAGAGGATGAAGTAAAGTTACAAAGTCATTTATTTGGCGGACACCCTGTAGAGAGGCTATTTCCTGTTATAGCTGAAGTGTGAATCAGCCTTCTGTTCCCTGCCTTCAGACCCTATTTTCCTGCCTCTGAGAGATGTGATTCCCCATAAATCTTTGAGGGAGGCAGAAGGACTGAGAGTTTTTCTTTTGTAACTGCTTCATGCTGGCTTGGGATGTAGTTCCTACCTATTGAATATCACAGAACTCACCCTGCTCTAGTAGAGGTGGGGTTTCCTTGATGGACAGGGGTGGTATATTTCACCTGGAACTGGCTGGAACCCTTGTCACATGATCATCTGAAGCTTGATGGTCTCTAGGTGAGAGGAAATAAATTTGGTTAAAAGATTTAATGGGAACTTCAGGGAGTGGATATCTATGCTGCCAAGAACATTTCTTATAGAGATTTGTAGGAGAAAAACAAAACCTGGTCTGTAGTGTGTTCTAGGATCTATGTGTTTCCTTAAAGTCTTAGCACAAGTAATTCCCTTTTAGTTTGGTTTGGTCTGTTGGGGGCTAGTGCATGAGCTCAGTCCAAAACAATGGCCTTCCATAATTTTGTTTTTAAAAAAATCCCCCTTTTTGATCAGGTTCTCACTTAGTTGAGAGGGTAACCCAAACTTAGGGCCTTAGCACTAGTCTCAGTTACCATCATTTGGGGTTTCTGGTCTTGGCAAGTCATTTGTAAGTTATGATGTTATAATCGTTGTGCATTTCTTTCAGCTCTTGTTATTCCAGTTGAAGAGTGAACATATGACACTCTAGAGATGGCTCCCTGTAAGCATTTAAAACTTTTGAGAGAATATAGCATGCCAGGAAGACTATTATTATGACTACTGGAAAGATAATACTGAGTTTGGAGTGTGCTCCTTACCAAAGGTCCCCATAAACCAAACCTTGTAAAATCAAATAGATTAAAGAATGAGCTAGATAAAGAGTTTACTCACTCAACTAAGCAGTCACTTTATTAATTCTCTACCACTGAATTTCTATAACCTTCATTTGATGTATTTTTCCATATGCCACAAGTGCCAGCAGCTACACATACACTTCTCTGTTCAGCAAATTCTATTATGACTTTCACAAGAGAATTTAAAGTCTGTTGTGTAACTGTAGACTTTATGGTAAAATTTGAGCATATTATGAGAAATAAATTTCTAATCATCGCTTTTTTACTTTAAACCAAGGAAAATGGACCTAACAAATGATTCCCTTCTAAATGAGTGAAGGCCTACTGGCAATGTTCTCTTTAACCCATGACATGAGTGAGCTAAGAAGAGTGAACCAATGTTTTGTTTTTGACTGATTATGAGGCAACATACATACTGTTAAAGTTTCTTACCTACATTTGGCCTTTATCTTTTATCTATCAAAGTATAAAGTTATTCATGTATAAGGCTGGCTGCAAACTTCTTCACAAATAAAAGTATACTCCATAAATGCACATACCATACCCCTTTTCCACTTCTATTATTCATAGAGGCATAATAATTTATTGTTATAACATCATTCTTCTCACATGGGAAAGCTTTTACACAACCAGAAAACATGCATTGAAAATAACAATTGAATGAAATCCTTTTATAAAATGTTTAATGACCCACCAGGTGACCAAATGTACCGGAAGCTTTAATTGTTTTCCCAGAAATATGGGGCCAAGCACTGGATACAAACTACTTTAGTAATTTATAAGTTACCACAACAATGTATTCATTTTGGATTATTTTATTGTTTTCATGATTAGTCATGGAATGCAGAAGTTTTAAAATAAAAGCTTGAAGAGCTCAGGAAGGAAAAGGTGGCCATCCTGGTTCTCCTTAAGTCCATGCTTCATTAACATTAGACTTATATCCTTTTAAATATCAGTTGTTCTTCTAAATTAGGTGCATAGCACTGATAACTGACAGGTTATCATGGGTGATTTGACTGAGACCATGGAGTTTATTCAAATTGTATGTTTAAACAATTTTAGTATTAGCTGGTTTAATATGAAAATCTGAAACATGATAACCTCAATTATAATTGATAGTATATAGAAATCCCACATAATTTTGGAACATATATTAGTATTATTCACAGAAAAAATCTAAAGAAAATTGAGCATCATTTGGCTATCCCACGTAACTAAACATGTCAAATAATCCTGTTTACTTATTTTCTGAAGGTTTTCAGGGCCCTCTGATTCATCCAAAAAGCCAGGTATCAGGAGAGACAATTTTGAAATTGAAGTTTGATTTTGGAATTCCAGATGACAATAAATTATTTATTTTTCCAAAAAGTTGAATCAGAAATTTTAAAGAAGCAAACACTTTCATAGCCTTACACACACACACACACACACACATACACACAAACACACATTCTTCTGTTCTTACACACAGATGTAAAACTGTTTTTAGCTGTCTTAATTAACGTGTTACAATGGCAACTCTTAGCAATTTTAACTTTGATGCAAAACCTAGTAAGTTATGTTAATCATGTGCTAAGTGCTGATAAGGTCTGGTTATTTTCAGGATAGCTAGGGGTGTGGCCAACTCCACAAGTCCCCTGGCCTTACCTAGTTGTAAAGCAGGCAAGTTAAACAATTTTCAAAAGCCAACAAAGCAGTTTATGACCATAAAGCATTTAGCAGGTTTAATATTTTAATATTGTTTAGACTGTATGTTTACATTTTGAAGACATTTGTACTTTACCAATAATCTTTAAAACTCTCTATATTTCCCAAAGATTACTCAAGTCACATGAATTAAATAAAGGCCTTGTTTTTCACTTCCCTGACAAAATACTTTATTCAAGCTCTTATCATTAATAAACCAATTAATAAAAGCTCTTTTTTTATTAATTAAAACTTTAAAGAGGAGGTAAACAGTGACTTTTACCTTTCATTTAACCAGTTTGTACCAACAGAAAGAGGCCAGAGACTGACTGGTAAGAAATTGTCACCCTTTTACTGGCATGTCAGGTTTAGGGTTCTCTCTCTCTGAGCAGCCCTAGCGGCCTTGCTTGACTGTATGCAAAAACACATTGCCATGAATTAAGAATATTCACAAAGAGTTTACAAATTTTGAATAAATTAGGCAGAGAGAGAAATATGACTCAAATTCTATTTACTAAAGTATACTCAACACGCTTAAAGTATCAGGAAGCCTAAAATTAAAAAAGTTAGTTTAAGGATGAAAGGCTGGTGTGCTCCATCAATTCCTGTGGGCCCGACAAAGATGCCCTAGGAATTCAAGATAAATGGTAAGTAAACAGTAAACAAAACTAGAAGCAAAAACAAATAAACATAAAACCAACCCTAAATTTTTCCTACTTAATCTACCCTGGAGACTACAGTGTTACCTAGGGCCTGCAAAAGCCCGCCTGATGAATATTTTCTTTCTGATATAAAATGTAATATCCTTAAGTTCACCAATATTATTATACATTCTGTGCAATCAAAAAATTCACTTAAGGCACATGACCAATGAGTACTCTAGCACTATCCACACAAAATGGTAAACATAGTATGAAGCAATGCAAGCATGTATGTGAAATTTGAAATCTCACCAAATCCAGCTTCAGGCTTAACTATATTTAAAAAAAAAAGAATTATCAAACTGCCATGTATTTTTTTTTACAATACTTTTTACTTTGCTTTAATTAAGACTAAGAGCTTTTGGCCAGGTGCAGTGGCTCATGCCTGTAATCCCAACACTTTGGGAGGCTAAGGCAGGCAGATTACCCGAAGTCAGGAATTTGAGAGGAGCCTGGCCAACATGATGAAACCCCTTCTCTACTAAAAATATAAAAAATATCCAGGTGTGGTGGTGTGGGCCTGTAATCCCAGCTACCTGGGAGGCTGAGGCAAGAGAATTGCTTGAACCCAGGAGGCAGAGGTTGCACTGAGCCGAGATCATGCCACTGCACTCCAGCCTGGGTGACAGAGCAAAACTCCACCTCAAAACAAACTAAAAAAAGACTAAGAATGTTAATTAGCAAAATCTCTCCAATTCTCTATCAGGTTTTAAAGAATATTTTATTATTTAAACTTCTTTCATAGATAACTTCTGAATTAGACAAAGTTATTCTTTTTCTCACTAATAACATAACCCTTTCTGGAACATTTTGTATACAGAATTACATGTTAACTAGAATTATTATCCTTAGTAACCTAAAACTTTAGTGAAACCCTAAAAAGCAAGAAATCCTGAACTATCAGAGATGGGCATTTATAGATAAGAACAATTCCACAATTTAAAAAATATGTTTTCCCATATCATAACCCTTTCTTAATCAGAAATGACCCAGACATTAAATGAGCAAAAATAAGATTTTAATTTACACAAAATGTTTATCTTAATCTTTTATCCCATTCACTTTACTCAATTCTTTCACTTTTAAAAATAAGGGAGACACGAGACATCAGTCAACATATGTATGTAAAATGTATATTGGTTTGGTCAGAAAAAGTGAGACAACTCCAAGCAGGGTAGAGGGGTTGGGGCTTCCAGGTTCACAGGTAGGTGGGAGACAAATGGTTGCATTTTTCTGAGTTTCTGATTAGCCTTTCAAAGGAAGCAATCAGATAGGCATTTATCTCAATGAGCAGAGGGATGACTTTGAGTAGAATGGGAGGCAGGTTTGCCCTAAGCGTTCCCAGCTTGTATTAACACTGACATTTTAAAATATCTAGTAAAGACAAACATAAAATTCAGACAAAATGTATGCTGACAATTCTGAAGGCATTTCTATTTTTACTTTACCAATAATTTTGAACTAGGTTATTTAATAAAGTTATACTTAAGTCATGTGAACTTGAAAATTGCAAAATTGCCCAGACTTATTTACTTAATTTATGAGCATTCTTTTCCTTATAAGCCAATTTTGGTAGACACAACATAGAACAATAAATGTACATACAAATAAACACATCTACACATGTGTACGCACACATACATGAAGATCCATTAGCTTGAAACCTTAGCCATGAGATAGCAATACAAGCTTGCCGGTTTTGTTTGCCCGAATAGACAATCCAATAAAGGCTGTGAATCAAAATTTTGGGTAAAGCAGTCTCCATGACAGTCTGATTTTTAAAGGTTAAACCTCCCCAGACCCCAAAGAGCAGTGGGACTAAACAGCACTAAAGGACGGCGTCATATGTTAAGGCACAAAAATCTGGACTTATGCAATGCCACCCCACTTTATTTGACATTGAACTCCAGATTCCAAACAATTCTGGGGCCGAACATCATTGCAAATGTGAGAGAAAACTCTAATGAGGGCTTATTACTAGACTTCAGAACCTCTGCCAAGAGCATCCCCTTTGGTGAGGCTGAGATCCTCAGGATCCCCTGGAGCATGGGTTCAATCTTAGAGGGTCAGATGTCTCTGACCTTAGGTGGGCACCAATGCCACTTTGCACATTTTCCCTCTGAGGGACTGTGTTAGAGAAACTTCCGGGTTCAGCTAGGGACTTTGTTTCCAGTGCAGGGATTTTTCCTGTCTCTTGCCCTGGAGGCAGAGGCTCAATGACTCGGGGGTTTTGAAACAGTAACCAATTTGAAAAGGGATTCAAAGATCAATTAATCCTGTGAAAGATTGAAAAAACCTCTCATTGGATGAGAAAAAGAAGGGGGAAAGAATAACTCAGGGGTATAAGCTCCAGCCGTCCAAGCCTGTAGCGGCACTGCCTCCAGGTCCCCTTCCATGGCATGGAAGCTATCCTTTCGCTCTGCCTACTAAACCGCACTACCACACACTTTACATCCATGAGTTCTATTTGAGCTGTAACACTCACCATGACACTGAGGCCCCCTTCCCCATTCACTGGGGCTGGAGAGGCCAAGAACCTGAGTTCCAGAAAATCTGGTTGCATCTGATCTGGTTACACCTCCAGAGCCTAAGTGCTTTCCTTTGGTCCCTGGGTGTCATCTCCAACATTTAGTGTTCTCATAATTTGATACGGCCATGGTTTCCCATGCTTCCTGTTCCATGTACCATAATGATAGGAACTGGAGGCTGTGTGGGTTTTTTTTGTGCTTAGCCCGTTGAATAGGGGAAGGGAAGAATTTAGCATAAGAAAAGAAGTCCCCTGAAACATGCTAGTTTGCTCTGAGCTGTGCCACCTGTAGGGATCAGGGACCACACCTGGAAAAGATTTAAAAAAAAAAAAAAGTCTTTTCCCTTTCTAGGTAGGGCAATTATTCCTATGCCTTCAGGCAATACCAGGAAGTTACCCCGGACAATTGCCCTCAATTTCCAAGGAGCTACTAGGAAACAGCTGCTGAAAGATGGAAAAGGAAAAAAATAAAAAAGACCCAGATCCCTTAAGCAAACCTGGTGGTGGTGGTTATGCACCTTCACATGGAAACTCCTTAGCTTCACTGGCCGCAGCCAGAAACTTGCAGTTGCTTCCGTGTTTAGGCACTGCCCTCTCAGGGTCCCAAGTTGGAAAGAAAAAAGAGAGAAGGAGAGATTCCCCTGTATGAAACAGAAAGGAAAGGAGAAAGGAGAAAATGCCCAAACTTTGGGCCTACCTTCTCCTGGAATTTCTCCTGGCTAGTTCACCAAAACATGTTACCAGTTGGGGGTGTCCAGGTTGTTGGTGTCTTAAACACATAATTGGACAAAACAAGCAAAGCTAGGAAGAAATGAGTGGATTTATTAAAAATTAAAGTATACTTCACAGTGTGGGAGCAGACCTGAGCATAGGAGCTCAGGTGCCCAGTTAGACTTTGTGGGGGTTGAAATACCCTCTACAGGTTTCCATTGGTTACTTGGTATACCCCGAATGTAAATAAGAGAATGAAGTAAAGATAAAAAGATTAACATGGCACCCTGTAAAGAAGATATTTCCTGTCACAGCTGAAGTGTGAATTGGCCTTATCTTCCCTGCCTCCAGGCACTATTTTCCTGCCTCGAGTGTATGACTCATTAATAATTTAATTTTGCTTTATTTGTTAAAATAGGCATTTGTTATTTGTTCCTCCAATATACATTTCCTCTTCTTCAGGCAGCAGACCCTATTGGTTGGGAGTGGGAGGTGGGGAAGATATCACTCTTTCTCCACCATAGTTTTTTGAGGTTACTCTGCAGGAAACTTTGAGGGGAGGAGAGCACTCCAGCCTAGGTGACAAGAGTGAAATCTCCTTCTCAAAAATAATATAAATTTTTGAAACCGCCATTCCAAAAAAAAAAAAAAAAAAAAAAAAGAAAGAAAAGAAAAGAAAAAAGAAAGAAAGAGTGGAAAACTTCCATCACTTGTCAATTAGAAGTAAAGCTATAACTATATAGCCCTTACAGCTTCTGGGATCCAGTCTAAATGTGCGTTATCTCCAACTGCACTGAGACTCCATCTTCCAAAGACCATTCAAGCTGTGTGAGCCAATAAATTCTCCTCAGATGCATCTACATCTGTTTAAATGTTTTATATCACTTGCAACGTACAGTTCTCAAAATTGGTTAACATTTTTAATTAATGTTTCACTCCCTTTTCAGACACTATTACTGGTGAGCCATTCCTTAAAGATTTTTCTTCCCTATCTTTTGTTCTATCTTTCCTCTTCCTTCCTTTCTTTGTTTTTCTTTCTCTCAATCTTTCTTTTCCTTTCTCTCATTCTCTTTTGTTTTCTTTCTGCTTTAGTACATTCTTCCATTAGTTTGTTTGTTACTTCATCCTATTTATTTTCCATGTAATATTATGTCATTGTTTTAAGTACTGTGGAGGTTACAAAGACATCTGAGACATCAATAATGGCCAGCTTATGATCTAGGGGATAAACATATGCCTTATCTCACTCTACAAATATAAATAGGTTTAGGAGGAAAAAACACACATACTCCAGGTAGAATGAGTAAAGAGAACCAGACATAAAGTGACACTGATATGGATTTTAAGAATCACATATGCTTTCAATGTACAAAATTGTGAGGAAAGGCATTTTAAGCAGAGAAGCCATATGAAAAAGTCATGTAACAGGAAAAATGGAATCTGTATGAGGAAAACAAATACTTTGGCTGAATATTTATGTCAAGTTAAGAAGTCTGTATTTTATATAGTACATCCAGAATACAGTACAAGGTTTATTTTTTTTCTCCTTCTGGCAGCTTTCCATGAATCAAGTTTTAACTGAAAAACAACAACAATAACAAAAACAAAACAACACCAACAAAAAATCCTGTCTACTGCTTAAAAGTCTTTTCCCTTGGGAAAATTTTTGCTGTGTGATTGTATTATCATTCCTTTGTCCCACAAACAAGAAATTTTGAAAGTAAGAACCAGGGACTTTGAGCTTTTGCAATACTGGTCACTTGACATCTCTGCCAGATGAATTTGCTTTAAATACTCAGAAACCTCTTCAGTTCATAAGGAATGATATAAAGTGACCACTGTATAATCATGATGACCACTAGAAGAGTTAGGAAATTTGGAAATCATTTAAGGTTAACCCCACAGGAAGCAAACTAGTATGTGACTTCATAAAAGCAGTTCATTTGGATAGTATTATTAAAATTTTATTTTTCCTTTTCAAACACATAGAAAATGTAATATGTTCAGTATCCAGGACTCTATTTCACTAGGGAAAGAGGTAAGTTCTGTGTGTGACATGGTGATTGCCCCATAAACTGCATACCTCGACCATACCTCAGCTTTCCCTTGAAACTGCTCTCTGTAACCCTAATGTGACAGGCAAGCAGTCCAAACCAATGCCATCTTGGCCCCTGCGACTCGTAATAAGTAACTAAGGTCTGTAATTTCCACCCTACCCAGACAACGTGTAAACTATGCTTATCTTGACTTCTGTGAACAGCTTAAGTCCCCTGGCCCTCGGAATGTCCAAAGCCCCTCACCCTCACCCTCACCCCCGCTGAGGAAGTGGTTTACAGAACGTCCAAAGTCCACTGGCCCTCTGAATGTCAGAATCCCCTCGCCCTCACCCCCGCCCAGGAGGTGGTTTATGGGCATAAAAGGTCTTGACACCCTCCTTTCGGGGCCGTGGGTTAGAGAAACACCAGTCCTCCGTGGCTGCCGGCAATAAAGACCCTGCAATTTAGTCTTTGTCTCAGTGGTGATTTTGCACTCACTGAGTTACAACACTTGTAATGAAGTCATGGGGCGGGGAGCCTTGTGGTTAGCAATTTTCATTGCCTAAAAATCTCAGAAGCATTGACTTTCTGTGTGAGATAGAACCTTAAATGTCATTTGATCCTTATGTTCGAATGGATTCAATAACTCTGCTTTCCAACATAATTGACACTAGCTACATATTTAAAATTAAATTTATATTAATTAAAATAAAAATCTAGCTCCTTAATCACACTACCTACATTTCAAAACCTCAATAACTATGTATTACTAGTGACTCAGTATTAGAAGCATCGATACGTTTCCATCTTTGAATCAATTCTCCTGTAACATAGAATTCACCATTCACTGAGGGAGTTGTCTTCTTTTGGGGAGTGATTTTGTCTCTTTAACTGGAAAGGATATCTGTCTTATTGATGTTTTTTACCCTCCAGTTCTAATTTGATTTATCAGGGACATGTAAACTAAAACTATCTTTCATTTGTTAGTACTTTATAAGACCAAATTTAAAATCCTTTACAAGATGCTTAAGTGTTTAACATCTTAAATTTCCACCACTTCAAGTTTCTTTAGGCACCAAATCCAAAAACAGAAGGATAAATAAGAAATTCCTACAAATTTCAGAATAAAAATTAAGTAGAAACCTAATAACAATAATTATTTTAGCACAATAAATTGCATATAGTTGGCAATAAATTTTTTTAGACATGTGCCTTTTTAAAAATGGTAAGTTATAACTATAAAAGTAATAGGCTATAATAAATTTAAATATGATTATGGTTATTTGTTAAATATAAAACATTGATATGCTGGCACAGATTTTGCTATAAATGCCTAGCATAATGACCGCTATAGTGGACAAAACAAATGTTGAATGAATTGAATTAACATGGTAATAAAGTAACATAAATGGTTGAATGATTATCATTTTGTCCGCATTTAGCATGTGCGACAATCAAGATTTTAGAGTTTCTGCTTGTGTGTGGCAACTAGGGGATCAGGTGAGACTCGGAAATGGTGGAATACAGAAATTCTGTGTTCTACAGCTGGCTGTTGGCTGTCACCATTCTTCGGAGCCACCTGCCCTGGATTATGCTGAAGGTCACTGACCAGGTTTTTCAACAACATTGTGAGGGAGTCATTAATACCTGTATCATTAAGGAAAATACTGTGGCAAAGAGAACAAGTAATTTGAGCTAGGTGACCACATGTTCTGGGAAATTCTGAATTGTTTAATAACCATGGACTTTAAGTACAGTGGTAACAGTAAAAAAATCCCCCACTTCACAAATCCATGAGTACGGGATTATTTCAAGAAGCTGCATCTCTGTTCCCAAAGGCTTAGGGGCAAAGTCATCAAATGAAACTTTGCAATTGCCAAAAAATTAGGTACTAATTTAAGAAAAACTTATGCCATCTTCATATGAGAATTCCGATAAGATGTGAGCTTTACTTCCAGTTTGATGACAACTTTTAGCTTGTTTTACAAAATAAGTTTTCTTTGCTAAAAGGATAATGTATAACTTTACAATTGTTGGAATTGTATAATTACTATGAGATGATTAGGAGGCCTCCATAATCCTAGTGACTTAGGAATAACCTCTGTTGGCATTAGGAAGCTGAAGTCTATTCTTAATTAAAATAAACTTATAGAGAAGGAAATTCTATTTACTACTTTGTGTCTTAAAAGATGGAGGCTGTAATGATTCTTCCAAAAAATGGTGAAAGAAAATCTTGACCGTTTATCTCATTGTAAGGAAAGGTCCAATACTTCCCCTCTTTTCTGGACATAAAAAATATGAAACTAAAGGGAATCAAAAGCTGAGCACCAGAATGTACATTCCATGAAAGCAGGGTTTCTTTGTCTTATTTGTTCATCAATATATCCCATAATCTCAGAAGAGCACCTGACACTTAGGTAATCAGTAAATCTTAACACTTGTTAAGTAAACAAAAATTATAATTTGAGGTGTTCATTAAGTCCAAACCTTGAAGGCATTTGTGAAAATAGTGATTTCATCAGTTAGATTCAAAAACAGCTAATGTTGCTAGTTAAGTATATCATCCTTATAAACTGCTGTTTACTTGGGCATACTTTGAATGACAATTTTATTTGCCCAAAAATGAATCTTTAAAAACTCCTATTTGTTTCATAATGAGTAATTTTTCCTTGGGTTAATTTGTAGATTTTTAAAAAAATAAAATGCTATAAGGCCTTTCACAACAAATAAGAACTCATTAGAAACTGTTGTGCAGCCCAGTTAAACAAAGCAATAATAAATTTATGCTATTATATTAAGTAAATTTTTATTCAATTTTTGGATCTTGACTTGTTTATCTGGAATTTTTTTCCAGAAAACAAATGGTTGAAGTCAATACATATAATTTACAGCTCAATTTTCAACAAAATGTATGTAATACGTAGCTAATTAAGAGAATATTTTTGTTCATTACACTTAGTAACTTTTTCTGCAACCATACAGAACATGAAGCTGTATTTTTGTTGTTGCTATTTAACATTTGTACCACCTCTGATGAAATGCAGAATAGCTTTTGATATGTTGAATACAGAAATATGGGGTTTCCAGAGTATATTCAGTGAGGAAGTAAATCTACTAATTTTTACTACAGTTGTCATAATACAACAATGATTTCTTGCATATGACACCAAAAGCACAGGTAACAAAAACAAGAATATACAGGTGAAAATATATCAAACTAAAAAGTTTCTGCACGTGAAATAAAACAATCAATGAAATAAAAAGGCAGCCTATGAATGGAAGAAATTATTTGCAAACAATATATCTGAGAAGGGTTAATTTTCAAAATATGTAAGGAAGTACTACAATTCATTAGCAGAAAAAAATTAAAAATGAGCAAATAACTTGTACAGTCATTTCTTTAAGTGTATTAAAAGTTTCTTAATATCATTAATTAACAGGGAAATGCAAATCAAAACTATAATGAAGTATCGCATTATACATGCTAAAATAGCTGTTATCAAAAAGTCAAAAGATAAAAAATGTTGTTCAGTGTATTAGGCTTCTCCAGAAAGACAGAACCAATAGGATATATGAAATATAGGCATCTGATAGGAGATTTACTAGGGGAATTGGCTCACATGATTGGGAGGCTGAGAAGTTCCATGACAGGCTGTCTGTGAGTTGGAGACGCGGGCACTGATAGCATGCCTCCCAGCCCAAAAGCCTCAGAATCAGGCAAGACAAGGTATAATTCTCAATCTAGGGGGATGCCATGTGAGTCCTGGAATCCCAAGGCCAGAGAAACTGGAGTTCTAATGTGTAAGGGGAGAAGGAGTAGAGTGTTGAAGGAAAGAGGGAGAGAGATAAAATCCTTTTCTCCTTTTCAGTTCTATCCAGGATCCCACCCATTTTGATTGTGTCTGCTCACATTGAGGGTGGGTCTTCCCCACTCAGTCTGCTGACTCACATGTCAATCTCCTATGAAAACTCTCACAGACACATCCAGACGTAATGCTTTATCAGTTCTCCAGATATTTCTTTATCCAGTCAAGTTCACACCTAAAATTAAACATCACAGAGAGGATGTGGAGAAATTAGAACCCTTGTAAACTGTTGGTTGAAAATGGAAATGGTGCAGTCACTATGGAAAATAGTACAGAGATTTCTCAAAAAGTTAACAATAGAATTATCATATGATCTAATGTATCAGTCTATACCTGAGACTGGACAATTTACAAAAGAAGGATGTTTAACTGGACTGGACTTACAGTTTCACACGGCTAGGTAGACCTCACAATAATGGTGGAAGGTAGGGAGGAGCAAGTCACATCTTACTTGGATGGTGACAGATAAAAGGAGAGCTTGTGCTGGGAAACTCTCCCTTATAATCCCATCAATTCTCATGAGACTTACAGGAAAGACCTGCTTCCATGATTCAATTACCTCCTACCAAGTTCCTCCCACAACACATGAGAATTCAAGATGAGATTTGCGTGGGGACACAGCAAACCATATCAATCTAGCAATTCTACTTCTGGATATGTATTCAAAATAATTAAAATTTCTATCATGAGGAGATACCTGCATTCCCACATTGATTGCATTGTTATTCACAATAGCTAAGACATGAAAACAACACAAGTTTCTAGGATGGATGAATGGATAAAGAAAACATAGTTTATACATACAATGGAGTATTAGCCTTCAAAGGAAGGAAATACTATTATTTGTAACAACATTAATAAACATGTAAGACATTCTGCAAAATGAAATAAGCCAGTTACAGGAAGACAAATACTGCATGATTCCACTTACATGAATTATCTATAATAGTTAAATTCATAGAGTCAAAGAATTCAACAGTGGTTTCCAGGCAACAGGGGTCAGGGAAATGGGGAGTTGTTCAATGGGTATAAAGTTTTAGTTATGTGAGATGAATAAGTCCTCAAGATCTGCTGTATACCATGTACCTGTAGTTAACAATACGGTATTGTGCACTTTAAAATTTCTTAAGAGGGTAGATTTTATGTTATGTGTTCTAATTACATGCAAAGAAGCAAAACAAACAGAAAAGAAGCAAAAAGGACACCATGGCATTTGGAAGGTATTGGATATGTCAGTTACCTTAATTGTAGAGATGGTATCACAGTTGCATGCATATGTCCAAACTCATCAAATTGTACACATTAAATACATGCAGTTCTTTATATTTCAATTATATCTCAATAAAAATTGTTTAAAAAATGAAAGCATGGTATCACTTATGTGGACAAAGCATATATGAAACCAGTGTTTCTCAAAAAATGGTCCTCATGAATGAAAGCATGTTGCAATATCATAAATTCCATGAATAATTTTTAATGTATAATACATACTATTCATTATTTCAAAAAATATGTTTGAAGTTTTAACTACACATTTTAATAAACACTGAGCTTTTCTTTTGGGCAAATATTTATCTGTAGGTTTCTATATTATAAATTTTAGAATTTTATTATAACCCTTTAAAAGAGTATATATTGTTTTTAGATTTGTAACTTTTATCTTAATTTTATATACTAAACAGAACAATGCTTCTCATGACAAGTTTATAATATGAATGCCTAGCTAGCAGAATGCCATATATTCAGTTACTGTGAATTGTCATGAATTAAATTCAAAAGATATAATTTTCTGTTGACACATTTTGTCATGTAAGAAAATGTTATATGGATATTTGCATTAAAGTATATATGTGTGTGTATATGTGTTTGTATGTTGCAGCTAAATATATATATATGTTGTAATTTGAAAATACTTTTTGATTAATAATCCATTAATAAGCAGGTTAGTAGTCAAATTAATTCTATGAAAATTCATTCTCAATGGTTATTAATTGTTAATCAAGCTGACGTCTAAATAAAAGTAAAGTTCCAATGTTATTTCTATAAGACAATGCAGTTTAGTGATTCTAATTCCAATATCTTAACAGCTTTGATTTTATGAAATATGAACTGCCTATAAAGATAAAATGGTGAAAAATGCATTCATTATTCATTGGAACTAATTATCTTCTCCATACTACTTTTAAATTCTTATGCTTTGTAATGATTGTAATTGAATCAAATTTTTTTGAAGAATAAATAACTTTATTAAAAAATTTTGATAAATTAGAATTAGAACCAATCCCTGTTATACAAATATCCCTTGTGTTAAAATAACTATTGCCACTTCTAGTTTTTGCAGGATTAAAACAATAAATGTAGACTACATTGACCCTGTATGCCACATAGTATTAAGAAAAAAGATGACTTTTTCTTGTGAGTGATAGGGAGCTATTGAAGGTGAGGGAGTGACGTATTTGTATTTATAATTTAGGTGATGAATTGGTGATATTGGTAAGCATAGCTGGAAGGGTGGAGGCAATAGAGGATACTACTCAATATAGGCGAAAAATGATGGAGCCATAAAAGAAAGGTTTTATAAACCTGGAATAGGCAGGGAGTAGAAAATAAGGTATTTCATTTACATTGTGATGGACTACAGACACCATTTATGAGGTTGTTTGCTATAGAAATAAGAGATAGAGGAAAGTATATTTCAATCTTTACCAGAGAGTTAATGAGTCCAGCAAAGCTCTTCTAACAGTCTTACATTATATCTCACAACATTTTACTCACTGCCCTTACATTTCTTGAACCTTAGTCCCTGTGTAAGGCAATAAGCTACACTTTAGGTAATCTTTGTGCCTGAGAAAAAGAAATGATGGTGTGTCATTTGAAAATAATTTCATAATTTTCTGTACTACCATTGAAAGAACGTTTTCATACTCTCTGTCTTAGGTTGGTTTCCTAGGTTTATTAAGATATTGAACCTCTCAGGATAAACAACTGTTGGGTAATGAATGAAGCAGAATTGGGTAGGAGCTGAATTGCAATTAGAGGCAACAAAGTCCTCGGCTCTGGGGCTGGCATGGCCCTTCAGTGTATGCCATCTTTGAGACAAAGCAGTCGAATTTTCTACCTTTATATATTAGTCTTTGGATATATGCTTTCCTCTGGGAAAAATAGGTTTTAGGCAGGGCACTTTGGCCCACTTCCTGGAGAGAGACTTAGATGAAAGTGCCTCAACCACCAGTATATCCCCACCCCGCCAGCCATGATGCTTTGATATAAGTGTTTCAGTCCTGTAAGCAAAATCTGGACAAAATATCATGGTATCTACTGCAAAATTAAAGATAGCAAATACAAGAATATTTAAATTATGGGCTGAGCATCCCAAATCCTAAATGCTCCAAAATTTGAAACTTTTTGAATACTGACATGTCATTCAAAGAAAATGTTCATTGGAGCATTTCTGATTTTTTGATTTGGGATATTCCACCAGTATAAAGAAAATACTTCAAAATCCAAAGAAATTTGAAATTGTAAACACTTGTAGTCCTAAGCATTTTGGATAAAGGTACTCAATAACACTGCCAAACACACACATGCACACACACACACACACACACACACACCACAGAACAAAATCAACAATGACAAGAAACCAAATCAGAGAGACAGTTAGCTCTATGGGAATTGGTTTTGCTTTTATTTATGTTTATATTGCATTTTTGAAAGAGGAAAATAAAGATAAAGGTCATGATAGCTGCATTAGTATGGATTGATCTGGCTCAGTGAACTGAATCCCCTAAATGAGAATTTCTAGAGTAGTTAAAATAGAAAGAACTTTTTAACAGGTACTTTGATTGATGACCATAACCTATACAAGTTTTTGCCTTAGTGATATGGTGAAGATGAAATGCTACAACTTGTTTGAAACGAGGAATGGTATTTAGAAAGGACATTTTTTTTTCTGTTCATCAGACAATGCAGAGACTTAAGAGTCACAGCAACTTTCCATTCTTTGTGCCTAGGATCTTTTTCTGCTTACTGTTATAAGAGCTGAAGTTCTCTGCTGAAGTGATTCTCAACTAAATCTCTTTTTCTTCCTATAGTTGTTGGGTTCAAAATCAAGTGAAATTATTCACCTATTATATTTTATGAGAAAGGAAATATAATTAATAATTTTCAAGCAGATGTTCACACCCACTCTTTGTTTGATTGAAACATATTGTTTACTGATCACTGTATTAGTACTTTAAATATTTTATAAGACCTTTCAATCTTTTATGTTGAGAAAGTAAATATTGAAAACAATCATTAAAATAACACAAAGAAAATAATGGAAACACTTTATAATTTCTCTAAGAGTTTTAGAAACATGAAACAATTGCAATTTAACCAGGAAGGACCAGCAATGTAACAGCTGAATAGTAAATAGCTGCATGAGGTAACTGGTGATAAAAGAATCTTGAAGCTGACCACATCTTCAGAGTCAGAATGTAACTGGGGTAAGCCCTATGATTCTGTCATCCTTTGGTACATAAACTTTGTTATGAGAGGGCTACAAAATAATAATAGAAAGTGATTTCCTGACTCATGTATGGTAAAAAGATCTGTCTCTAACAAACAGCATAAATAAACATGGAGAATATAAAACTGCATGATTTGGGTTTTCAAAAACACCCTAGTGATTAAACTCACTCACTTAACAAATAAGGATATTGAGGTCAAAAAAGTGAAATTTCCCAATCAAAATAACATCTGTAGAGATGCTAACATTCTTGCCTCTGCTCTCCCAATGTCTAACAGAGAACAAAGATGTAATCTCAGTATCTAGCACAAATTTTTTGTTTACCAGGAACATGCAACCATAAACCCAATAATATTTTGCTGATTTCTAAAATGTTGAATAACAATAGTTCATGTATAGATCTATTTCTCCATCTATCTCTCAGTTATTCTATAAATTGTAGTATCTTTTATTTATTTTGCTAAAGTAAATAAAATTTACCTTGCATTTAATTGTCTACCTTGCATTTTAATCAAATCATAGTGTATCATTTTCCCATTTTAAATATGAAATAAAGGCAATGGAATTATAGAAGTCAATTATCTTGTTCAAGGCCACTTAATTATTTTGAGATAGACTCTGTTTCCAGATCCAAATGGCTTTGACTCCAAGTTTATTTCTTTATTCTAAATACTTGAGTAGGCTTCTGTTACCAAATAGAAACTCAATAACAGTGTACTGAATGAATGAATGAATGAATGGTAAGCCAATAGTAAATTGGTGCTAGAACCATCTCCTCCTAGTAAATTTTAATTATGTTCTTTGCATTAATCAACACTATTTTCCCCAATTCTTCCATTGTATTTATTTAAAATTTCTTCTCTTTTAAAAAATTTAATTCCAGTAACATCTCCAAGAAACCATTAACTTAAATGAGGCAAAACATCTCAAACTTTATTTAAATGAGAAATATAGCAGAGTCATAGAGGGAGTTTCCTCCTCCTCTCCAAGCATGTGGGAAAAAAAAGAAATGTCAGCAATTTTCTTCTGGTTGATGAGAAAATGTATAATACTTCATTGTTTTAGATATCAATTTAGATATGACCAAGAGCAAAAAATTATTAGCTTACAGCCAATCATAATCACGATGTTAAGGAGGTTAAGGCCTAATTTCACGGGATATAGCAAACATATCAGTAGTTCAGGATTCTTACACTTGTTAAAATAACTCTTCAAAAACAGTTGCATAATGCATAGTTACATCTGTTTCTCTACAGCTGTAAATGAGGAAGGAATATCTCTCCTTTGTATCTTGCTGAGATTTCTTTCACTGCATTTAGGAGGATTTGTAGTTTTCAAGACCCAAAGATACAGTTTCATTAGTTAGCTCCAAGAGAAGAAACGGTAGGCCCAAAAGTCACAACATGCAAAGGAAATGGCACAAAACATGATTATTAAAAAACAATAAAGAACAAGTTATATTTTTTTATCAACAAATCTTTCTCCAAATATTCTAGCTGCACAATTTTCTATCTCTTGATTATCTTGACTAAATCTTAAACCTTTTAAAATTGCATTTCATACTATCTCATAGCGTATAACTAGGTATATTTTATTTACTTACTTCATTTTCCATAATTCTTACTATAGAAATCACATGGTTCTTCTAGGTCAGGAACCATAAGAGCTGTTCTACAATGACCTCTTGCAGTAAAGCATGATCTATCATTCTATATATTGTACAGAGGGCAAGAATGAGTCAAGATTAAAGATAAGGGGGCTTGACCAATAATAATGGTTAACTTTCAGGGAAAAAAATACGATTCCTATGAAATACATCTAACGCTGTGTTCCATTTTAAAGAAAGCTTCATATTGTTCAGTAGATAAGGTGTATTCAATATTGTACAAACTAAATATTATTGTTCATCTTGTGGTCTATGTTATAGCCTTTTCAAAATGCTCTAAAATTCAGAATTTATTCATGTGGAGGTTATACTCTAAGAAAGATGGTTTACACATAAATATATATATATGTAAATAGCTATATAAGAAAAGAGCAAACACTGAAAAATAAAACAGTAATCAGTAATGAGACATTTCCAACTATTATTACTTCACTGAGCTGCAATATACAGTTTTTCCAACAAAGCAACATAGTACAATGAAAAGAAAACCAACTCTAGATTAACACAAATCAGATTTCCAACACTATTTTTAAAATATACCTTCTTCGTAACCTTGAGCAAACCACCTAATTTCTCTAAGACTCAGTCTCCTCAAATGTCAGATGCAGAAAACATTTTTTTTCTTATTAGTCCAAAGTCATAAATATCTTCCAATGAGAGCATCCAATGATAGCATGGATACTTTTACCACACCAAATTTGATACAAAGAGAATTCAGGTTTTTATTAAAATTTGTAAATCTTACTATAGATAACGATACAATCTTTTTATGAATGTTACACTATTTTGAACCACAGCAAATATTTCTATAGCTTGCTGAAACACCCTTTGGGACAAAGAAAGTACCTTCCAATAAGGGACAAGATGGCTGACTGCATGAACCTAGTACATACCTCTTTCATGGAGAGGAAGCAAAACAGCAAGTAAATAAACACATTTAGAAGGCCAGGCACGGTAGCTCACACCTGTAATCCCAGCACTTTGGGAGGCTGAGGCGAGCAGATCACCTGAGGTTGGCAGTTCGAGACCAGCCTGACTAACATGGAGAAATACAATCTCTACTAACAATACAAAATTAGCCAGGA